>LIAE01010044.1:0-45319 GCA_002287525.1 Diploscapter pachys
TGAAGCGAGTTATTTAGTCAGAATATATTGTTTTAAATAGTAAAAGTAAAAGTGTTCTTTTGTCTAAATAAATAGGGGTGCAAAAGCATGGTATGTTATCGACGATTTTCGTAATTAATTTGGCTGAGCCGAGTTTGAATGGAAGCGAAAATTTGCAAAGGCCACATAGTTGACAAACCAAGAGCGTGAACAAAATTTCGGGCATGGATTACAATCTTGAGTTAAAAAAGTTTAACCTCCAATATCGGTCAGCCATGTGCACTCTTGAACAATAGCAGAAATTCCAAATAGATGATGATACAATCCATCTGCAAATCCAGCTTTATAAGGTAAGAATATTATCGGAGAAATTAGCAGAGTAGTATTCAAATCAAGCGATAGACTGCTGAAATTGGATGATTTGTTTACATTTTTTTATTTTCAAACATACAATATTTGATAAATAGCTAATAAAATTTTATAATGTTTAGACATTGTAATTGGTGATGAATTAACGATGCAATATAGTCCAAATAGATTAATCGGTAAACCTATTGCTCCAATAATACGTAAATTAACGAAATAATATCCAGGATCAAGTTGAATAACCGTAATGTTTTCGTCCATAATATATTTATCAGGCTAAAACCGTTATCGTGAAAATAAATGGGAAATGATTACAAATGCAAAGGTTGCTGAGTTCATCTGACATTACTTGTTTTAATCACCTTGTAATTACATTTCCGTTAATTAACGTAGACAATCAATAGAAATGCTGCTTGAAATTTTCAAATATCACTTAAGAATTTCAAATTGCACCTGTTTATAAAATGTCATATTCTTGAGAGATAAAAATGAATTTAGCTTACGTTAGTTAAAGACCACAAATGCTCCAGTTGAATATACGAAAATTACAATTTTTCGTAAACGAATTTTCTGAACCAGTCTCCTGCGAAAGCTTGAAATTTTGGTGGGATTTGAGAACAGGGGTTTTGTAGAAACTTCAAGCTCGATAAAAGTCCCCGTTGGACCGACCCTGGAAAATCAACAAAAATATCTCTTTTCGATGTTAAAGGTTGGCGAAAATTCGATCTGATGGGTGCATTCTTTTGCACGTTTGATATTTTGTTTCTATAGGGACGAAGGTAATGTCCTGAAAATTTCAAGTCCCGAAGATGATAGTACATAAGCACACAACCCGAGAAAGTTTTCCCCTTCAAACGCAAAAACGAACGTTTCAAATGTAGCTTTGCATTTTCTCATTTGCGAAGCCAATTCATGGCCATATCTAAAACTCACCACCGGCAGGGGACGAATTATTTGAGAAACGACTGCGAACTATGAGAGAGAGAGAAATGGTCGAATTTTTATCCAAATGAATAAAAATAATCAAAATTCAAATTTTCAAACATTTATTCAGATGATGCAAACATAGAAAATTTGAGATAGATTTGTAATTCCAATGGAAAATAAAATACATTCTGCTGATAGAGATCTCTGATGCACGGGGATAATAACTGAGAAATACTCGTAAGGAATCAATCGAAGTAAATTAATGATATTCTCCTGATAGAATAGATTTTTTACAAAAAAAAAGTATGTTTTATGAAGGGGTTAGCGTTTCTGACGCAGTGAGTGGAGTTTTGTCGCCTCTGCCCTGAAAGTAAGAAATAATGGGTAGGAATTTCTTAGTCATGTTTGAAAGCATCCATTTGTGGCGAAAAATACAACTTTCCAATTGGCTCTTTGTATTTGGATGACAGTTATGAAAATAATTCAATTATTTTTTTCCATAAAGTCTATTCAATCTCTGTTGGCAATATCGATATTTTGAGATCCAACTAATTCAAAGCGACTTTCTATTCGAACTAACGTTAGCTCGATTGCCATATTTCTCCGTTAGTATTCTCTTCTCGAAAATTTCGATTTGCGTAATTGGGACTAAGAATTTTGTTAGAATATTTTCCAATTAATCAACGCTTACCCTTCTCTGGTTGAAAATTGCTCGGAATATAAGATAGAAACAGCTACCGGCGAATAGCAGCAGCAATAATGTATAGAGGGCGATCATCTCATTTTGGAAGCGGCTTTCTGAATCGGCAAAATTCGAATGCAGTTTTTCTTCCGATTTCTCTTTATCTTTAGAGAATGCATTCATGATGTACATTTGAGTTGACGTTTAGGTAGAAATTATAGCAGAATTATATCTTTTGAGAAGATAGAAGAATCAGCTATTGTAGAAAATTGGGCGATTGCTGCACGAAGAAGAATGAATGCAATGAATCGATTCTGTGGGCTCTCTTCTCTTCCTTGTGAAATTCCCCTTTTTCTCTATTTTTCATGTTCTCTGCTTGTTTTCCTCTTTCACTTTCAGCTTCGTGTATCCCTTCCTCTTCCTCTCTTTTACTTCACATCGTCTCTCTTTGCTTTTTCCGATCTAGTGGCATTTGCCCTTCGCCCTCCCCGAATGAGTGTTTTTTTAATAGAAAGCATCAGTTTTCTAAATGAGAAAAGTGTTCAAACAGAAGTGAAAAGTTAAGAATTTTCTTGAGAAAGAATCACGTGGGGGCTTAATGAATGTTGCAAAAGATTTCAGGTAAAATTGAGCATTTTTTCTCCTTCAAGTTGAGGATAATCTAGGAAATTTTGAAAATCAGTATTTTGGTATGATGAAAAGCAGATGTAATTTTTTTTTCGAAAATAGAGACTGCCATATTTTCTCTAATAGAAGCCCCGGAACTTCTATTTTCCAACCCTCCAATTTTCTCAAAAATCCGACTTTTCAAACCCCCATTACACTTCATCTGATGATCGTAGAAACTTAGGATCAAAAGTAAATATGCTCTAAATACTCTAAAGAATGCATAGAAACAGTTTGCAGGATGATTTGGGTTGAGTAATGGGTAAATCTGGGAATTCGGGAGAGGGCTTCAATTAGAGAAAATACGGTATTTCAATTGTTTGACCTGAAAAGAAACGCAATACTAAAATGACTGAGATTTAAAAGATGAAAATATGCCTACCTTGGTTCCTGTGTTCCAGTTCCTCCCCGATCGTGATCACGGGCTCTGTGGTGTTCATGTTCATGGCTGCGTCCTCGAGCTCGAGAATATGCTGCAATTTTTGCAATTTGCAATGAGAAACGCGATCCTCGCTTGTTGCGGAGCGCGCTGCACAAAGGCGTCAATCATTATTGAATAATCCATGTGCAGAGGCAGCTGTCGGGAATAATGAATGGGAAAGGCTCGATATCCGGTCAATAAGGAACAAAATAAATAAACCGCAAATAATAACTATCATTTGATAAGGGTTGATAAAACTTAGCGTTTTATTGATTTTATCTACTGTGAAAAACAACTGAACTGGGTGAGAATTTTCGTACCGTTACGATATTATGATGCCATTTTTATGATTTTTTTTTTCAAAAACTGAATTTTTAAAGGCCAAGAAAAAAGTTGCACATTGCGCGAAACAAGTGGCACTTGAAAGGCATAATAAAGCAGTGGCAAAACTAAACTCGGAAAGATAAAAGCCGAAATTGCCAATGGGAAAAAGTAAAGAGGAAGAAAGATGGATGGAGGATGGCTTGAGACCTTCTGGCTCGAAACGGCAAAGGCTAAGTCTGTGAAGAAGGAAAAAATCGAGGAATGGAGGATTGCAGCAGAAGCCGTGAAGCAATGAAAGCCACAGAGGGAGGATATCGATTCTAGAGCAAAAATACTGCAGGACAGAAAAGGAAACGAAACGAAGAAACAGAAGGCAAATAAGGAAACGCATAGACTCATTTTACGTGGAAATTAAACACGTAGAAGATTTAATATTGCAGTAAAATCATTTGTAAAAAATCTATTCTACCAGCCCTTTTGAAGAAAAGAAGATTTTCAATTCGAAAATTTCTCGTCAAATTTTGATGAAAATGTAATTTGGAATTTTCTAATTGAAATGTCTAACTAAAAGTATGAGCAGAACCATAAAGAAATGCGTATTTTGGGGAGCATAAATTATTGAATAAAACTTCCGTCAAAGAAACCCCGCTAGTATCGAATGTCAATGTTTTACAAGTGGAATGGAAAAAGGCATGAAAAAATAACCACGCGGTTCAGTGTGCAAAGTTGCGGAGGAGCTCATAAAAGAGTCGCTAAACCAAATAAATCAAAAACACAGCGAACTTGCAACCTGGAATAAAGTTTTCAGAGAAAAGGAGCATCGGATGTAATTGTTTTGTTCTGAACCGATGTGCCAATATTTTAGCTTCGAAAGGAATGATGAGAAAAACTTCCACAAGTTCTCTTTTTCCACTTAATTTTTTCATGATAAAAACTTAAAGCAATACAATATTCTTCTAAAAAATTTAAGTCTTACCCAATTGATTTCAGGCATTTCTAGCAACAGTAATTGTGATATGTAGTGGTAACTGAATAATAGAGGTAGCGGCAACAGCCGAGTGGAGTGAATAGGTTTGGCGGTTTGTTGCGGAATGAGTGGAAGTGCAGAAGGACAAGGACAGAGGGCTGTAGCTAATCGAGACTGGATTTGCCCTCACCCGTCCAAGTCAGCCAATCCATCGAATCGAATCATCCACTTTGTCTGCACTTTTCACATCGTCATCCCGTCATTTCCAGTTCAAAATAATTTCCAAGCGGTGGCTCTCTAAATTTGCCGCAGTTTCTAACGTCTAATCCATATTGAGTTGATGAAAAGATGCATGAAAGAAGATGAGGCTCAACGATCAAAATTGTTTTATGATAAAGTTTCATAAGAGTTGTAGAGACTGATGAAGATCATGTAAGTTGACAATTCAGAATGATGCACCTAGAAACGCTTTGTTTTGTTGACTGGCGGCATCTCAGTTCACAAGTCGCTACAAGTGAAAACGACCATGAGTAAATAGGTGCGTTTACAACAAACTTTTACTATGGCAAAAACAGGCTTAATTGGTTGTTTAAAACCAAACTTTTAAAATGACTTTATTTACGATAAAATTGGCACTATCTAAATTAGTTTTTGGAGAGAGAAGCCGGAAAGATCGTTTAGTAATAATGAGACTCTTCACTCTTCCATGCATCTCTTATGAAATGCACGATATAATGGACGTCCACAAGCTGTGGGAGACGGACATAATAAACGAAATCGGAATATTTAGCAGAACTGAATGAATTGATGGTGAAAAGTGGGTGAATGGATGGATGGATGGATGAGAGAAGAGAGGAAGGAAAGAGATTGTAGATGCTATTGCCTTGCTGAATGACTGAATGAATGCTGTTGGCCGTGTGGATGTGTTTACGTAGAACTGGACACGATTTGCGAGAGAAGCAGCACGCGGGGAGGAAAGGCTCAAATCCACAAAACAGCCAACTGCAGGCAACTGACCATTGTCATGCTAATACACAAGCAGGTGCGAAAACAAAATGCAAAGATGCAAGAGCGAAAAGTGAGCTCAAAGAAAATTACATTTCGTGTCAGATTCAGATGTTTTGTTTTGAATAACAGGTTTCTTGGGAAAGCGATTTTCGATTTGAAAGAGCATATTTTTGTTTGACGACTAATTATAGACGGGAAAAGAAATTTTGCGATAGTCGATAGAAAGAGTTTTTTTTGCATTTTTACGTGAAAAACGTTGTCAGCTACAGAGTGAGATTCCAAAAAAAAATAATGCAGAGGATCTTAGATCTAAATTTATATCTTGACTTATTCCCATGCAATTTCATATGAACACCCTAATGACGATTGAGGAGATTTATGGCGCAGAAACTCGAAATTAGAAATTCTCAAATTCGCATCGAATCAAATCCAACTCGTATTGGCCATTGGCCTATTGAGAGGGCATCATTGAAAGCCGGAAATTATAGAGTCAAAGGCAAAATGCAAAGAAGAAGAAAGGGAAGGAAGATAGGCAAGGGGAGGAAGGATGAAAGAGAAGAGACTAAAGAAAAGAAATGAGAGAAGGGAGAGAGGAGAAGTTGTGGAAGCAATCCGAAAATGATGTTGCTCACCCAAAGTGGACACGAGAAAAGTGAAATGTCAAAGCAGAAGAAGAAGATATGCATAGTAAAATGAGACGAAAGATGAAAAGTTAGTGTTATTTCTTCGAAGTTGCTTGATGAAAATGTGGCAGAAATGCTGCAAAAATCAACTAATGAAGTATTGAAAATGTATCAAATTTCACAAAATTACTCAAGGTTTTAACATTAGAGCAAACTACTAGCAACTTTTATAAAAAAAAAATTAGCTTAAAATTTCAGTGAAAACAAACTAATCAAGTATGGAAACATGCAAAAGGACTCTAACTCTCATGAAAATTCCTTTTATTTAAGCTATAAGATGACTGAATTCTGCAGTGAAGACGTAAAATTTGCTCCAGTGCAAAACGTAATCAAACCTAATTAGAACCATCCGCAAATGCATGTCAAATGCACAAGGAAAAATGCCCACTATTAGTGGATTCCAATGAGAAAGGAATATTAGAATATTGGAGAGATCCCAATAGAAAAATATTTCTATTTCCCAATACTCAATTGGATGATATTCAAATGCAACGGAATACCCTCCATAAACAACGGCCATAAATCAATCGCAAATTATAAACAGAGTAGAGGTTAGCCTAAAATACTAATCTCTGCACATTGGTTTGCACAACTTATTAGAAGACACTTTCCTCATTTCCCTCACATTTCGTGTTTCTTGATTTATCGAATTATTACGTTTCGGAGAAAAAGACCTTGAGGAAGTTTTCATTTTGACCGTGAAATTTTTACAAGTCTAAATAGAGATGCACAATAATGGGAGTTTTTTCGTCAATCTTGACAAGTTCATAAAATCAACAACAGTAATTTTCGATTTCGCATATTGTTGTTCAATCGAGAGTGCAATATTTTAAGATCTTTCGAAATGTTTATTTTTCTACACACAACACGACGCGGTATATATAATAAATAAGTACCTAAAATTAGGCAAAGTCGATATTCTAAAGAAATACGAAGAAGTAAATGATAATTGCATACATTGAGAATGTTGTGGACATGAATTGATACCCAGTTTTCTGAATTTCTGAATAAAATGATGAGTAATAAGTTATTGTAAGGTCGATTATTTGGAAGGACTTCGGAGCTAATGACATTGTGTAAATAGTAAATTTTTGACAAAATGTAAAGTTGAAGGTGATTTGTATCACAAAATATATGATTCGTACCGAAATGCAAAAGTTTAAAATTCGTTTTTGGTACGACCATCTTGTTTGTTGTACAAATCTACTCCAACGAAAAATGAAAAGATACTCCAAGACTGAACGAAATTTTGAGGTGACTATTCATGGGCATTAATTTGGCGAAATTATTAAGTTATTATTTGAAGATTCTATGGAACTAGAAATGATATTTGGAGATCATGACTTGGTACGTTTGATTATTGGTTGAGATACGCTAAGGATGAATTCGAGTTTAGAGAAAGTTCTATGGTTTATGACCGTCAGTGTTGCTGCTCGCAATGAGAGGTGACGAAGCAGCCGAAATGTCGGGTTCTTCCGAACTCTTCTTCGAATCCGCTTGAGAACGAGCTCTCGCTTCTCGAGCAGCGCGGTTTCTGTTCTTCCTGAAATGAAGAAAACTAATTTCGTGAGTTTTCTTTAAAATTATTAAAATTTTTCATGCTCAAAGATTTTCTGCATTTCAAATTTTCACGCAAAATATCTAGTTTGAGCAACAGTTTGACTAGATGACGAATGAATTAAACGCATTTTCTCTCATATTTCTGATAATCTCACTCGTCCTATCCCAAAGTCTTACATTAAGAGTTATTTCTTAATTTAAATATTGCCATTTGTTTGAATTCTCACCTTCGAACAGTGTAGACGATAAGCCAAGCAAGGACGACACTGGTCACGAATCCGGCTGCAACTGCGACGTACCATGGCAGCCATTCACGCATCTCGCGAGCCCCCTAAAATTATAATTGAACTTGATTTTTATATGAGTTTCCTACACTGCTCATGGCTACTTGCGTTGTCAGATCAGTAACGCCATTCTTGGAATTCCTGAAGAAAGAAGAATCAGCATCAGCTGAGTCGTCATTGTCATCAGATGGATCGCCAGCGAACAGGTTCTGGATAAAAAAAACTCTTGACTTGGTTTTTGAGGTTTTCATTTTACCTTTCTTCTCGTAATCTTGGAAACAGTGCTCGTCTGCTCTGAAGTCAGCATGACAGTCGTCGTCTCAGTATCCTCCAAATTTTTGACTGTGCTGGCAAGTTCTTCGGCAGCAGCTTCAATAGAAGTGGTGTCGATTTTCTGAGTAGTGCTCTCGACAGATTTTGGCTTCCCTGTGGACTTCGCTAAAAATGAAAATTAAAGAATATAATTGTTCAAATTTCTCGTACCTGGAGATTTGGTTGTGGTTTCAACCTTAGCAGGCTCTTCCCTTTCCGGTGCATTCAATGGAATGCGGGCGGTGATCGGCATCGACCTGGTTGTGATGACCAATTTGGCTGTCGTCGTGGTCTCAACTTCAGTCGATGGTGCAGGCGCTTGAGGCTTGGTCTCTTCAGATTTAGCCGTTTCAGTTGTCTTTGGAGAATCTTTCTTCTCCTCTGATTTCTCAGCAGATTCTGTCGACTTCGACTTCGGGACGGAAGGAGGAATCGGTTTCGGTGCTTCAGTTGAGGATTGTGATCTGAAAATGCCCAATTTCTTTTTTCGATTTTTTGATAACTCAAAAGAATACGGGGTTTTTTTCCAAGAAATATTATCGAATAGAATTCAATCAGACTCTCACAAAAGCAAAATTCTTTTTTTTGGAATGCCATTTTATCACTCAGTTATGCTAGGTAAAGGTCAATTTGATGACTCTATACGTGTCGAGTTAATGGCCAGCAAAGAAACAACTGTCATACCCCGCGTCTTTCGGCTTTGAGGAAGTGGGAGTTGTGACAGAGGTCGTATCCGTTGTGGTAGCGGCGGGCGTTTGAGTGGACGACGATGCTGGAGGCGGGGCAGGAGGGGAGGGCTCAATCACCGGTTTTGATCTGAAACTTATCCGTTACATTTGATCGAAGATTGTCAAAAAATATGGATTATTCCAAGCGATTATTGATCGAGGAACGTGAACAATTATTTCTCTTCACTAGTAGAGCCAATACGGTTTCTTTCAGTGTATACTCCTCATTCTCTCGAATCATTCCAATCACACAAGCTTTCTTACGTTGTATCCCTAGCGAATCTCCTCATCATTTTCAGCTTCGGCATCATAGCCATCTGTGTGCATCCCTTGTCCTTCGAGCAGCAGCATGGCTTCTAAATTTATCCAAATGTATGATAATTTAGCTGTTTATCTCTTCTCTACCTCGAGTTTTGGTACCAAATTGCACTCTGGCAAAAGGTTGCACTCGTTGGAGTCGTCGCACCGAGCCTTGATCGCCTAAAATTAAACTCATAATTGTCACTTTTGCTCTAAATGTCTCATTTTCGATCTTCAGTGACCACCCATCGCCTCTCACACCCACAGCTCAAAAGATCTATGGTTCATAATGTTCGAATGAGATTTTGCATGAAAAGAATAGCGTTTAAAATTTTATCATCTATTTTGCAAAGAAAATTTCGTTGATATAAATGCTCACTTTCTTTCAGCACATTTTTTCCTTGGGTGCAAATCAAATGTTAGAATTTTCACGCATAATCCCCCGAATCTGTCCCTAAGCGAAGGGTCGGAAGTAAGGTGTCTAATTAGAGGGTGGAGTGGGGCGATTGTTCATGGAGTGCAATCGACAAATCGAACCAAATTGAACGCCTCTTTCCCCCCTTTCATAAGAATGGATTATGTAAACAATAATTACGCGTACATTTGCGCGAACGCTCTTTCCGCAACAAGTACACAAGATCGAAAATAAAAAGGCAAAGGAGGTGAAGGAGAAGGGAACAATGCAAACAGATTGATTTCAAATGTGTGATGAAGCGTGAAAATCTGGAATGCAAACGAAGTTTTCAGATATGATAAGAAGAAGTTTGACTATGAGTGGGTTAGTTTACGAAGGAACTCTGTTGTTCATGAGAAACTACAGCAATTACTCGCAAGGATATTTTCAAATTGAATCTATTTCACGATTCTCCACTTTTCTAGACTCTATGAACATCGCTTTCCGAAAAAGAATTCTATTTCATGGATGCATTTTTTCACATGATAAAATTAATTGGTGAAGAAGTTGAAGACAATCGGGATTTTTCTAGCTTGCAAATGAACCTACCTTGCCGCCTCGATCGGTTATCCGTTCCAGAATGATATCGCCGCTTGAGCACGGTTGCGTTGGAGCAGCACTTGAATATGCCAAAATGAGACTTTGTAGGAGAATACCGAATAGCATCTTGTTCGACATCCTGAAAAAACTTAGAATGAAACGAGAGCAATTGGAATATCGGGACTAAATACGGTTCGGATAAATATCATAATAACATTTGGAGCTAGAAGGAATGCCATTTAGCCGATGGCATTTGGCACAATGATGCAGCAGATAATTGTGGATAAATTGGCACTTGAATGGCTTGAATAATTAAAGATATATTAAAATATGTGAAAGGGTGGTATTGATAATTGGGCAAAAAATGTCGACAGAATGTCTCTTCTGTGCTGAATGAAAGGTTAAAGTGAAAGTGGAAAGTGAGTGGGGCTGGGCTTGGACTTGCAGGAGAATGGAATGCAATGCAAATGCGTAGAAAATGGAAAGATGAAAATGAGAATTTCGCGCAGAAAGAAGCGCCTGAAGCGTATGCACAAATATAATTCGCGGTAATTTCGATAGGTCAGAAAAAGCGAAGAAGAATGCAACGCTAGCATTTTCCAAATATAACGTGAAATAGGCGAACAAGCATTGTAATCAGTGACGAACAGGAATGCCTCAAAGCCTACAACGAAATAACATTTGGACAATATTTTAGCGTTCTCAATACTATCTCGTATGTTTCCATTTCTATAATTTAAAAAGAAAAATAGTTAAGTCAGTAACAAGAAAATTTCGGAAGAAAGTGATACTAGTTCAGAATAGACGTGTCGGAATCTATCGCCCATGAATAATTGCCAGAAGAAAACATTTATATGACAAAACTGCCAGTACGAAATTTTACGATTACTATATTTTGGACGTGTCACAAAGGAACTAGAAAGTTGTTGATAGGACGACGATATTTCTGCGAAATTAATCTGTCAAACACAAATTTGGTGGCCTTGACAATTCGCATAAAACGAGATGTTTTCTGCGAAATTTAAAATACAACTTTGCAGAAAGATATATTTTCAGGAAAATTGGCGTTCGAATAGAAAATGCAAAGTTTGAACAAAGTATTGAATAACACAATAGATGTTGCGAGTTGCGTTGGAAAGTAGACAAAGTTTGAATGGCCTTATGAAAGATAGAGACGGTAAAGGAAAATGAAGAGAGAAGAGAAATATGAGAATGAAATGAGTGCATGAAATGCATTGCGTGGACGACGCATAATGACCGATTCGTGGATTTCGATTTCGGCTAAAAGAGGTGAATCTGGAAAAACGCAGAAATTTCCAGAAAAATCCGTTCTTAGCCTTGAATTTTTCGAAAAATGAGTTCCCAGAATAACTCATTCCTCATGGAAGTCTCCCACAATAGAACACATTTCATTCCAAATGCAGGTCAAATGTGTAGAGTTGGCAAGAGTTGTGTGCATGAAAAGGCTAAAGAATGATTCGAAATTCTGAAGTCTGAGTAAAAATCTAAAATTCATGGCAACCAATTCGTATATCAACTAGCCAAAGCAAAATAAGAGGAAGAAATGATAGACTAAGCGGCTACTCATGAAATTGTAGTCCGACCTACTAAACTGAGATTTAGGTCTGAAAGTGTGAAAATATGAAAGTAGGCCGATGATATCAGGTATCAGTACTAGCTAAGTAGCTGTTTCGAAATCCTTCCATTTTATATACTGAGAACGAAGGGGATGCTCAAAAATACACGTCATTGACATGCAGGAAAAAGTGATAGGAAGTAGTCGAAAGTGGGGGAGGATTGGGTGAAGTGAGAAATGAGCTGTTGATCGGATATCAAACTGCAGATTTTTGGGCCATTAAAATATCTGATCCAGTTTTCAAGATCTATTCTTATCATTAGATAAAGAGTTTCATCAAGTTCTCTTGCTAGGATCATCTAAGGGGATGAGCTATGAACCGATGACATAATCTTGGATAAAGGATATCTGAGTCAGTTTTCAAGTTGATATCTGTCATCGTTAATTGAAAACAAAATTGCAGAAAGAAAAACAATGGAATGAGGCTGAGCTGCGAACCCAGCAGGTCAATTAGGATGGTCAGAAATGCTCAGGCGGTTTTCAAGTTAGTATGGCTAAACACTCGATGAGAGAGATGTATTGGCTGGAAGACAGCTGGATTGCTGGATTGGGTGTGAACTGACCAACTGACTCGGTGCAATCCCAGAGTAGAAACAATAACAAAGAGAAAGAGTAGGGGACAAGCAGCCAAGGGGCATAGCAATGCCAGAGGAAGGGGCTTGAGGGGGTGGACATTGAAGAGTGGAGAGATTAGGAAATCTCTCTGAAGAAAAGAAAAAGCATAAGGAAAATGAAGAAATCAGCGATAATGAGAGAATCAGACACCAAAGCTGAAAGAGAATCTTCGAGACAATCGAAAAAAATGAGCGACAAAAATCAAAGCGCCATTCGACGACAGCTCAAGAAGTAGACTCTAGCAGATCTCAGCTTGTTTGCATGCCGAAAGAAGTTCGGAGGCGGAAAATAAAAACGAAAGACATATGAAAAATGATGAAAGGCAATACCGGAAACGATGAAATTCAACAACCACAAACGAGTTAGTCATAAAAGCTTTGCAGGATAGCTTTCTGGATTTTGAACTGATAAAGAGAAATTTCGAAAATCGAAAACTTAGCACCTAATTTTGTAAATTAGTGGTTCTGAGAAAAATCTGAGACGTAGTTTGACTCAATATCAAAACTCAGCACTTGATTGGCTAGCAAATCAGTTACTGAACCTTCTATTTGAATTATACATTTTTAAGCGTATCAATATCAATTCCTTCCTTCTGAAATCTGTTTCTTTAGTACATTTTTCTAATGGCAAACAGATATTCGATATAAAAACCATTCTGGAAATGTTGATTGGAATGAAGTAAGCTGAGATGGCTTTTGATGCAGAAAATGTAGAATCGGCTCGTCTTTCATTGGCAAACTTTGTCAGCAATAGCCCACCTCAAGCTATTGCAAATGAACATGAATAATTGAGCACTATGGCAAATGACAGAAGTTGGTATTATATTTTTGGTCAATAGGGAAAATTGTGGTATTTTTATGAGTAAAAATAGTTGATAGAATCCATTTTTGAGAAACTCTGGATACATGACCAAAGAGATTGACATTTATTTTCTAACACATAAATAATTTTATCCTTGCTAACAATAAAATTAGGCTACACTAATTAATTATTTTGCCCAATATTCTTCATTCTTTGGACGAGAAAGTTAAAAATTATGCCAGGATAATGCGTTCAACGATAATTGCAGACTATTTGCGGTAAGAAATAATGCGCCAAGCTTTATTTGAAGAATAAAAACATAAATAGGAAGAAATTAATGCGTGTTGGTGACATTTGGCATTTGCCATAATATCAGGGCCCGTACCAAAGTCTATTCGATTGACCTCAGTCCAACTGTCTGGTGTCTCTTCAGCAATCTTTCTCTATTTCTCGCCCCAATCGGAAAGTTCAATTGGGCCCATTTCAATCTAACTTTTAGATTGGGCTGAGATGCACGCAATAGTGTATGAAATTGAGAGAGACCTCAGCCTAATATTGGGGGGCAAAACTGCCCCCCAAACTTTCGGCTAAGGTGCTCTCTCAATTTTTCATGCTATATCATTCGATTAAACAGTTAGATTGAAATGGGCCCAATTGAATTTTCAGATTGGGGCGAGAAATAGGGTGGAATTGCTGAAGAGACTCCAGACAGTTGGACTGAGGTCAATCGAATAGACTTTGGTACGGGCCCAGAATGTTCCTTTTATTGGAATTGGAAAATGTTATAGTGAGAATGTGAAATAAACTTTTCTATTTTGTATAGTGAAAATGGCAAGTTGGATAAACACCGGAATTATTCTTTTGCAAAAAGTGAATGTATAAGAAATGAGAGAATGAAAAGATACCAGAAAGTAGCCGTTGGATGAAGTAATGAAATGACCACACACTGGAAGAGCGCATAGCAGCATGCATTTCCAATATGAATGACCACAAATGAACAAAAATATGCAAGGAATACGAAAGCAGAACGAAGAAAAGGCGACGAGTAAGAATAATCACGCAAATGCTAAAAGTATGAAGGATGCAAGAAAATCCTAGCTTTGGATATAGGTTTATAAACGAAAAAAAAACTTTTTTTAACTCTGTATTTCATGACACTCGAGGAAAGTCTATTCTCACAAGATGGGAGGATTTGATTTTTCTTGCAAATTTGCAACACAAATTATGCGAAGTGATGGGGTTGGAGATCATTCTTGAATACTGTTCCACACACCGCTGTAAAGTTTCAATAAAAAAGATTTCCTCCGACGTCAATATTAAAAATCGAAAACCCCGATGCTTCTAGTCGTATAAATAAATTCTGCTAAATTATTTGCAAACTAATGTCCATATTGAACTCAAGAAACAAATACACAAATGACTCTTGCGGTTTAATCTGTTCCATAGAACAAACATGATTGAACTGTGAAAATGGGAAAGCAATAGCCAGATCAACTTGCACTTTTACGCAATCACAATCGTACGAGGACTATTTTAGAGCAGGAGTATGAGCAATCCAAGGGAATTGTCAATGAAATCACGAAATTATGGAGAATTGCGAAGGAATGACACAAGTCCAAGAGGCAAGTAAATAGAGCCATTGTTGAAGTACTGTATGAACGATGACTAAATGGGATAAATAACGGACATTATGTGGAAAATAGAGGTACAAAAGAAGGTTGTTGCCGGTTGCATGGTAACAAATTTAATATAAATCTTTTCTCTTGGAAAGTTAGAAGGGAATAATTTTGAGATAGTTCGTGATTCAAAATTAGTACTCAATCAAATTGTAGCCAATAGATTTTTGGAGGTACAGAAGAATGAGAGAAATGATTTGGTAGAGATTCAGAGAAACGAACTAGATTGTGTCTGGTGCGTTTCCTTCCTTCTTTCTGCCTTTCTTTCTTTCTCCATTTCTTGCTGTTCTGCACAAATCCTTGAATGGACAGCGAGAGTTGCTGCTGGCAAACGATAAACATACCAAACTGGACACTGGAACGCACAAATGAAAAGAGAGTATTTGGAAATAAAAAAATGCCATTCTTCAAATATATTTTGCGCAATTGTTAAAATTTGTCCTAATTAATTTTTCATCTTTTGAAAATATGCATTCGCACTCTAAATTGAATGAATTTGAAGTCGTAGACTGTAAATTTCTCACTTATAGGATTTAAAAGCAACTAGATAGGAATATTTTTACACATTTATAGGTATGGCTGCTCGTTTATCCGCTTCATCTTTATATCGATTCAAGTAAATGTCACATCGATGTGCTACGGAAAACAAAACAATTTAATTGTCATATTTTGATGAAAGAAAATGCCATTTCTGATGCAGAATTGTAAAGACCTAAAATAAATACTGGAAAGTAGTATTGGTTACTCGCCTGAAAATTTCGTTCTCTTGATCTGTTTATCGCGCAGTGCGTTATTATATTTTTAGGAGCAGCTCATTCTATTTTCGTTATTATTTACTCGGGTTAATAAAGTGAGAAAAGTGGGTGTCCGAATATGGAGAGCGGAGAATATGAAAGATATGAAGGGAAGAGGAAATGAATGGACGAATGAGGGAAATAGAGAGTGAGGTTGGAGAGAGAACAGAGAAGACAGAAAATGGATTGGAATGGTAACAAATAGCCAGTGGTAATGCAAAATATGCGAGTGACCAGCTGAGCTGTGCAGGCTGGAATACGGCGCTGAATATTCGGAAGGAGAGATTATTGTTCATAGGTCTGAAGGAATGGTGAAATAAAGACATATGGACGGGGCAATATTGGGTGCAAAGAAATGCAATGAAAAGGAATATGGGATACGGATTATCCGGAATTTTATGGCAATACGAAGAAGCTGCCATAGTTTAGAGAAAAATGGATAGTAATTTGATCAAACTAGATTTCAGTAGAAATCAAAATGAAGATATGAAGATCAATATTTCAGATGGAAAAATAGAGACAAAATTTAAAATAACCAAATAAAGTAATCAGTTATTGAGGATAGAAATTCTTCAAAAATAAACTAATGACTAAAAAGTTTACTGGTGGAGGAGAAATTATTAAAAACAGTAGCTGGCAGAATATTTGTCAGCCGACTGACAATAATGAAATATAGGAGCCTATTAATATTCTTTCATTCTATAATCTGCATATGAATACCATCGGCTGTCGCTGCATTGAGGCTGAGATTTAGTCAAAGCATATGCGGAACATTTGGATGTGGGAACGAAAAAAGTTTGGTATTTCTATGCAATACAATTTTCTGGACAATATCTTAGAAAATAAAAGGTTCGGAGTTGCTCAAAATGACTTTAAAAAAATTGTACCTTCATTAACTTTATGAAGGGGGCTTGTGAAAAATGCGAGACTAAACATTTTCAAATGAAGAATAAGAATTGAAAAAGATTATGGATTTCGAAGTGTCGGTATATCCACAAACGCGAGCGCGAACCGCAAAACATCCGTTCCTCATTCTGTTCTGATGTCTCAAGTGGATCAAGGAACTACTCAACCAGACCAAATCCCCTCCCCCAATTCACAAATTCATTCCCATTCCTTTTATGGACAATGGCCTCACAGACTCACCGACATACCGCACGGCGCACATTTGTCGCCTGTTGCACAATTCAATGACCACGCCTACTCGATTATGCAAATGTTAGCAGTTCATGCGAAAACAGGAACGCATTTCGGTAGATGGAAATGGAAGATGATAAGCCTTGAATTAAAAATCTCGAATGAAGTATAGAAAATAGTTGTTATCAAAGGGATAGATTTCATAATTTTTCTCATAAATTTCCTGATAAACAAATAAGTTTATGTTTCTAAAATTGCTGCTGAAAAGTATAACTACATATATTTCTTCCTTTTTCAAATGCAATTTATGAGCCTTCTAATAAATCTTATAATTGAACTTTCTCTACAACTTATTGGCAAAATTCCAGCATTCCAGCAATTTCAAAATGGTGCCAATTTTAGCAAATTGCACAACTCATAAAACATTTACAAATTCTCGAATGCAAGTTCGGGCGAAATTCGCGCTCAAATTGACCCAATCAAATCCGCTTCATGGACACGATTAGCGGGATGCAAATTTGTGAAGAGGATTTATTAGAATAAGTGGATCTGGTCATAAGCAGCAGACCATGGCCGACATGAGAGAAAGAAGACTCAAGTGCATGTTTCGGGTAGAGGAATTACAAGAAGGATATTTTACGAGTATAGAAATTTTGCAATAAGTTAGAAAAATGTGTACAAGTCTAAAAAAAATCTCCGACTAAATGGTAATAAACATTTTCTTGAAGCATTGCATTTTGGAAGACATGTATTTTAGGGACACAAACATAAGGAATAGTTCGGGAAAGGTGTTACCAATGCATTCATTTTCTAAATCTCAAATTTTGGCGTATCACAATTACTATATTGCCGTGATGTTTTAGAAATATGATTCTTCTGCAAAACACTTTCTTAACACTTTATTCAAAACCTAATTTATCTACGATAACAACAACAATGATCAAAGTGGTTCAATCAAATTTTGACACGCATGGGAATGACCAATTGGATAAATGCACAGAAGATGAGTTCAGAGCATAAATAATCACAGAATAAAAAAGCGGCACTATGACAATTATAGAAACATATTAAAATAAAATCTTAAGAAAGAAATCTTGACTAAATATGGATATCGATTCGGAATTCTCGCGTGATGTAGGCGTTTGGCGCATCGATGATCATTTGGAATGTTTCCCGATCATATTCAAAGTCAAGCGGTATAGGAGTGAAATCTGAACAAATGATATTTATCACTCTTATCTTCGAGATTTCTTACCATCAATGAAAATATGGCATGTTCGAGGATGGAATTTGGTACCACGCAGGTAGATCTTTTCGATGTAAATGTCACTGTCGAATTTGCCTTTCTTCGCCAGGTTCTCATTTGTAATCGTGTAGAGGAAATCATGCTTCCTAAAAGTTGCCATCACTTTAGTAAAAGAAATTTTCAAAAATACTTCTTGAAGTGGAATCCCCAATAGGCATAATCGTTTTCATCTCGGTACTTAAAGGTTTCTCCATCGTCAATGTACAGCGTACCGTTTGCATGATCTCCTGCAAGAAAAAATGGTCTTATTGATTAGATTTGCACGCAAAATAGTAGTAAAGTGATTATGAAATTTCGAGACCTCGAAAAACGACTAAAGATTTACACAAAGTTTAGATAATGTAAGGCCAATATTTTCAACTTGACTGATATTTTCATAATTTTGCAATCCTGCCCAGTTTCTAGATGATCTCAAATAAGAAAATGACAAACCAGCTCGATTGGAGGCAATGTACAAAACAACGGGATCCTCCTTGTTGGCAGCGGCAGTCAGCTTCACGTTTTCTCTTGCAACGACGATAGTTCCTCCTCGCTGATAGAGACCGATATCGGTTTTGTCCGATTGCACAGCTCCTGGTGATGGACGAGCTCGGCCAGTAGTCCATTCGTACCAGATCTAGAGAGGAGTTATTTAGTGATGTTCATTTTTTCGTTCTGTAATTAACTTTTTCTTCTTCTTATATGAAATTAACGACAAAATTTGAAGAAGATACTTTATGTGAAATTGAATTTACCTTTTTTCACACATATATCATGTTATCGTGGTTTAATGTACTGATATCAGTATAGTGAAAAATCGTCTTACTTCTCTGGTTCCAGGCAGGTACATCGACAAAACTTGTGCTTCAGGATCCTGTAGCGGCTTCACAACCAGCGCATTGCCCAACATCCATTGTCTGTCCTCATCATATGACGTCTAAAATCAAAATCATTGAACGAGGAATCACATTTTTAAGACCAACCTCATCATCTCTGAACTCCATCCACAAAGATCTCATCACAGGCTTTCCAGTGATCGAGTGCTCATAGAAGAGAGTGTACAGATATGGAATGATTTTGTACCTCCATTGGATCGCCTTGCGAATGGCATCGGTTACATTCTAAATGTCAAGAAGATAACTTGGAAACTCATCACTTCTTTATGCTTACTTGACTGAACAACCACGGCTCACGTCTTTTGGTGTTCTGATGCGAGTGTCCTCTGAAGAACGGCTGGAATGCTCCCGCTTGATACCTAAAAATAGGGAATTTGAAATTTCTCTCTAAACATATGAGTAATACCATCGAATGAGCAATTGATCATCGGGGTCGCCCATGAACCCACCAACATCAGCCCCAATATGGGGAATTCCAGCGGTCGACAAAGAGAGCAGCATCGGGATACTGACCTAAAGATTCTCGATGAAGATACTGCATGATCTTCAACTTGACTAGTTTTGTTTTGCAACATCGTAACGTACGAGAATTTGAAAAAAATATAAGGAAATAAATTCTACATATTCCCTGTATTTTCACTCATCTTCCTTTGCTCCGCATTTGTAGTTATCACTCCGTTTTAGAGTGATCATTCTATAATCTGTGTGACAATTACCAATGAGAGTCGGAGGAAAGTGAGTGACAACTACAAGGGGCCAGAAATTTATACTTCAGTTTCTTCTCATCTTGCGCAATTTTTACTCCTATTTCGCTACACATTGCAATATTTTCAATTATCGGTTATTTCACTCACCCTGTAATGGTGCCAATCAGCCTTATTGTCTCCAGTCCAGACAGCGGCTGTCCTTTGAGATCCGGCGAAGAAGGCTCGACTAAGCACAAATGGTCGATATTCACCATTCGTTCTCTTGATCAGACCATCGTAGGTAGCTTCGTGCTAAAATAATTTGTTTTCAACAAGAGTTTTTGTTTCTAACAATAAGATAACACAGAAATTGACGAACCTGATAGAATCCGTACATATTGTGAACCTCGCGATGCTCCAGACCGTTGTAGTGCTCGGCGTCTTTGGGCATCGTTCCCTGAAAATTGATTGTGAGCTTAACTTTCTTCACGTTCCTCTTACTTCTGGTCCATTGAAAACAGAAGGCTCGTTCATGTCATTCCAGATGTGGACATCTTTGGTTGTGTTGACATACTAAAAATCTTTTCAAAATCTGAAGTCTCATAAATCTCCACCTTATCAAAAGCGAATCTGCTCGCCCAATATTCTCTCGCCTTAGGATTGGTGAAATCAATGTAGACGGAATCTCCTGGCCAACAATTTCCTTCAAACGTCGTTCCATCATGAGCTTTGACCAACAGTTTCTTCTGTTTAGACTCCTTGTACAAGAAATATTTCGAATCTTTCTTGACGTGAGGATCGACAATTGTCACCAGCTTTCTTCCCTGAAAAGTAAACTTAGCGAAATCTTCGATAATTTGATGAAACCTTTTCAGTCAAATCGTTGATCATCGTCAGTGGATCGGAGAAGTTCTCTTTGCACCATGTGAAGTAGGCTTTCTTGTCGGTGTGATCGATGTCCAACCAGATAACGTCGAGAGGAATCTCGTGTTTCTCGAAGTTGTCATGTACCTAAAGGCAAAATTGATTGATCGATAAAATCTATGTAAGTTCTTGAAACTAGTAACTATCTTTCTATTATATTTTTGTCTAATTTTCTCCTATATCTTACCTGTTTGACATCCTTCTGATCGATATAATTCCATCTAGACTGATGATATCCGAGAGAGAAGTACTGAAATGCAAGTTATTTTCTACTGAAATAAAGCTCGCTTCATACCGGCGGAAGTGGGTAAGTTCCAAGTAGGTGGGCCAATTGTCTGTACGAATCGTGAGGAGCAGGTCCAAGCGTGAGGAAAATGTCAATGAGTCCAGTTTCGGAGATGAATCGAGTATTCACAACATGAACGTCACGAGGCTTCGTGTCAGCGTCAAGAACCTCTTTGGATAGTGAAGTCTTAAATCCCTCAATCATATAGTGAATTGATTGATAACTACTATTTGACGAACTAACGGAGCTTATTTTTCTGCATTTCGACACTACTCTTGGATTTCTCTCATATATTTAGTTATGAAATCTGATAGTACGTCACTAAGTAGCATCTTATTCAGTCTGATACCTTATCAGCAGTAGTTGATTGAATATCCACCCAAGTTTCAGCAGCGTTCAACCAGAGCATTCCAGTTGTGCGCTTTGAATTTGTGCCGACCTAAACTAACATTGGTTTGAAATCTTATCAAAAGCAGAATCAAATTTTTCTCCATTTTTAGTTATTTTCTTTCAGAAGATATTTATTATGGCTCCTAGAAAAAGACACCGGGACACCGGGACACCAGTTAGAAAAAGACACCGGCTTTTCTAAGAAATAGTATGGGGAGGCAAGATAGGAAAAGAAAAAAGCCGGTGTCTTTTTCTATGAGCCATTTATTATATAGCAATTTGAAAAAGTATCTGCTTCGTAGCATTTCTCATGCAAAATAGGTTAGGTTTCGGTAAGAAAAAGAATCTGTCCCTCATGCTATTTCGAGTGCTATGAAATACCTATTGCAACTACTTTTCTAGGTTGCACAATTTATATTCTATAAAAATCCGAATCTCGCTCTTTGACTAACTCCCTTTAGAAATGGGTCATATTTTCTTACCAAATATGGAATGGATCCATAGAGAGCCATCGGTGAATGATATTCGTATTCGAACACATCGAGGTTGTACAGCCGATATGGCTCGAATCCAACTGTGTCACGCAGTGCGTATGATTCGGAGTGCTCGGGAATGCCAAAGACCCAACGAGATCCGACAAAGGCAATGTCCACGCCAACGGATGATGAACCTGGAAATATTTCAATTTTTAAAAAGTTGCATTTTTAAACCTGACTTGGCATCGCACGAATATCGACTGACCTATTGATGCTCATGAAATTTTTATATAATGTCTGAGTGTATGAAAATAATGAACCAGTTTATTGTGTAAATTTTTGTAGAAGAAAAACTCAATTTATTTCAATTAAAAATTACAACGAATGAATAAGTAAACAAAATAATAAAAAATCCTATTTTGTAATTAGAAAGGATTATAGCACGCATTAAAATAAGATTAGGATCAATTTCAATCATCACCATCTCTCGATTGCATGGTGACGATTGCTTTGTATCATTATTACTCTCGGATTTTCACTTGATGATGCCTTATAAGAGTAGTACATATGGAGGCAGAAGCAATACACCAGGAGACATATCACCACGATTATTGTTGCCAAGCTAACTAATACATACACGGAGAAGACGATGAGTGAGACGATGAGTGAGACGATGGACGAGACGATGAACGAGATGGACAAGACGATAGACGAGATGATGAACGAGATGGACGAGACGATGGACAAGACGATGGACGAGATGGACGAGACGATGGACAAGACAATGGACGAGATGGACGAGACGATGGACAAGACGATGGGCGAGATGGACGAGACGATGATCCAGACGATCGCGACTGCTGCTGCAAGGACCTAAAAGTATATGATGAAATTATTATGTCAGTTTGATAAGAATACCATAGCTAAAACGATGATGAAGACAAAACTGAAGAGATATGGGTGATCCTTGTAACTTTTCTTGGGCATAGAGGTGATATTTTCACGTGTCTTAACAAAACGCCCTTCATCAATCGTTGGATTTGTAGAATATTCTGATGCCTTAAATATTCAAGTTAAAAAGTTTATATTATTCAAAATATGTAATCATTTTAAACAAACTTACCATATCTGAATATCCAAGACTATGCTATAATACGAAATTTTCCGAATGCAGTGATTATCTGAAAATTGAAATTATAAATTCACGAAATTCAAAATAAAGAACGATACTTCAAAGCTATGTGAAGTATTCAAATTACAAGATAATTGTAATTCAGTAAAATTGGTTAGAAATTCACACATTTCAAAAAAATAAATTACGTGGCTCAAAGTATTCCACAACCGAAAGGAATTTAAAACTAAGAGATAAAAACAATATTCGCATTTCTGACTAACATTTAAAGACAACCTGAGAATACGACATCTAATCAAATTTCCTAACGATCAATCGTGAAGATTCTCGTTGTTAGTTGTACGAAATACTGAAATATTTTAGAAGTTTTCAACAGGTTTTAATAAGTTATAGAAGAATATGTCTTCCTTATTTCAAAATAACTTAATTTAACTGAAATCTAGAATATTTATTAAATTTAAATTGTTTAAATATTTCTTCACATTTTTGGAATGTTAGATAGGGCTGTCGGCAAAGAACTCGCTGACGAACTTCATAAACGCTCATCATATGATAAAGCATGAAAGGGACAAAAATGATTATGAGATTGCGCATGCTATACTAGATAGGGGTTTAGCCCTGCCAATAGTCCTGATTAGGAGTGTAAATTATAAGAATAAATTTCTTTGTTGTAAACAGGTCGGATAACATTTAAAAATCAGAAAAAGCTAAAATCTAAACAAAATTCAATTTGTTCGAAGATCACAGAAATTATTCGAAGTTGGCAATGTTGGTCCACTTCGCGTGAGAATATCCGAAATATCCCAGAATTAGAATGCTATTCGACGATGCTGGGCTCCGCCGGCTCTGACTGCCACCTCAAATGCCCTATATCTGGTGTAATAAATCCAGCATATTGTGAAAATAGATCCTAAGACGGCGACAATTTCTACGTCTAGATCTGTAACGGGTCGAGCTATCACGGCTTTTACAACAGTGCAGATCGTCACGCATACCTAAATATTGTGCTACTGGCATTAATTTAAAATATTTTTGTTCAAAAGTAAAGCATTATCGAATTATTAATAATAAGGTATTGTCTCATTCATTATAGTCAGTCCTAGGGAGGACGATCGTCAGAAACCCCCTGCGACCTACCCCCCCTAGTTTTTTTCGTCTGACGAAAGTGCTCCCTAGGTCTGATTATAGTAGAGATAAGTTTTTTTCAACTTTCTTCACACTATTCAAGCAATTAGACTTTTTCTTCCGCCATATCATCTACTATGGTATACAAAGTTAGTATCATGAGCGAAAATATTCTTTGATCCATAAAAGTTATCAAAGCACTTTTCAGAATAATTTGCGTAATAAAATGGGTTAACCTAGAGGACGAGGAGCTTTCTAATAATGAAACTCCATTTAGAGGAATTATTTAAATTAAATGTAGATCAGTAACCTTGTAAAAATAGAATATTTTTATCTTACCATGGCAACTATAGCTAGACAAGCAGAGGCCTCTATCAATGTATTATCTACCTATAATCATCTATTTTTTTTATATTACAAATAAACTTACCATATCTGAATATCCAAGACTATGTTATCATACGAAAATGTTTCGGATGCAGTGAGTGTCTGAAAATTGAAGTTATAAATTCACGAAATTCAAAATAACGAGCGATACTTCAAAGCTATGTGAAGTATTCAAATTACAAGACAAAAATTGTAATTCAGTAAAATTGATTCAAAATTTCCACACTGTAAACAAAAAAAAATTGTACGGTTCAAAGTATTTCACGGTAGAAAGGTATTTAAACTAAGAGAGAGTGAGAGCGAAAAAACAACATTCTCATTTCTGACTAACATTAAAGACAATCTGAGAATACGACATCTAGCAAAATTTCCTAACGATCAATCATAAAGATTCTCACTGTTTGTGGCATGGTATGTTGGAATATTATCGATAAATTCTGGTAAATTTTATTCTCTTCGTTCTTAAACTGGTCTCACATTACGTAAATTCGCTGATCGATGTCTGAGGAATGCGCAAGTGATAATCGTCAGATAAATCTAAGAATGGCAATACACCCGGCAACGACTAGGGTATTGTAAACAGCTTCCATGGCATTGGTGTACTGAAAGAATAGAAATGGTAAACTATAAAATAGTTTCGAAGTTAAACATAAATGACTGAAAATTTCAGCCGAGGAGTGTAGATATTGATTGATAAATAAATGAAACACACGTGAAGCTGATGCGATAAAATCACTCGTCAGGCTGATGAACAATAAGAGGAACGAAAAAATATAAAAATTATAAAATTTATAGTTTCATAGAAACTCTCATCAGTAACAAGAAGAAACTTATCACAAATATCAAGAAGTTAAAGCGGCTGAAATAACTATTATGAGGAGATATTTTCATTTTATAAGAAAACAATTTTAGTACTTCCTATTTGATGCGTATATCATTAAAAGGTTAAAAGCGATAAGAGTCAAACGTTCGTCATTTATCGTAATATTGCACATTATTTCGAAACATTTTTAGCGAGTTAATGATAACACACATCTTCATTCGACGTTATACCGAGATAACCAATAATTAGCTCACAAACTACAAAGTAGTTTTTACAGAAATTCTTCAACAGCTTGAATTGTAACACGAAGCCAAATATTGGTGTGCATAGTTGATGGACTTTTCACATAAATAATAGTATTGGTTTTAATTTCCATTAATTTTTCGAGGACAATTGGTTGTAGCGCAATATAAAATGTGTTCTTTACGAATTATAACCTGATGCATATTTAGAATAACTTATGGCTTATAAGTCATGTTGCAATAATAAAAAGAAAATTTCGGATCGACTTCTTAGCCGAATCAATTTTGATTATTGTAGCGACTTTTATAGTAAGTTATGAAACCAAATGACAAATACCCTTTAAAAATATAGATTTTCGTGACTATCGTATTCATTTATGAGATTAGATAATGGTCAACAATTCGTCTTTTACAAAAATTATCCAAAATGAGTTTGCTCTAAATGATAACCCATGTCTCATATCTAATAATCATTAACCTTTCAACATTGTTTGAACTTCGCATCACTTTCAAAATAAAGCTATTTTTATTCTTCTCAGGCGTTTTTTCATAAGATTTTTTAAAAAATATTCTAGTTTTTATAAACTCACGGTAGCTATGAAGATTTAATAGATTACTACTTATTCAATTTCACCTATAGGTTTCGGATTTTAAAGTTAGTTTCATTTCGTCTCATAAAATGTCTCACTACTCTGAAAATTGCGATCGCGGTCTTTTGGGTTTGAATTAGAAGGAATTGATTGTTTCGATAGTTTTTCTCGTAAGTTTTGCAATGTATTTTCTTTTTTTACGAAATAATTTAGGTTTGCTCCACGATTGTTGCCGTTTGTTACATCAAAAACAGAAAGAACTGAAATTAGAATTATCGCTGATGACGAAACACCGAGAAAATTGAGAACGCACCATAATAGTAATAACTACCGAAGATGGATTCCGTTTGTTGGCGGTGGAGAATGAATGCCAATGATTATGCAATTTGGACTCACAATCAGGAAAATAAATTTGTCTCTTTTTCCTTTATTGAAATTGTTCATTAATAGTAAATAATCAATAAACACTTGGAATCTCTCAACTCTTTCATTACACTTTTTGCAGGTATTTGGAGAGGTATCAAATTACCTCAACTTGTAACTTCTCGCCGATTTTCATACTGAATTTAACAATATTTTCGTCCTAGCTCGAAGGTGTTCGGCAACATTATATTAGTTTGTTAACTTGCCAGTTTCATTCTGCTGGATAATTATCAGAAATTTCAACATTGCTTGAAAGATGGTGAGGATTCAAAATGGTACGAGATTCGCTCGATTAGTCCAAGAATGCCCGGCCTGTAATTGCGATGGATTATTGGGACTGAATTGGCAGGAAGCTGTAGCGTTGATAAGCATCGTGTTTTCGGTAAGTTATTGGCAATTTTAAAAAAATAAAGTCACTGTCAAACTCTTTTGAGCGATTTCTAAATTGAATGGCAACTCTATTTTTACGATTTTCAAGTTATTTATATTGAAAGCCATGGTTTTTTTCAACAGAATTTTTGACTATTCAGATTTGCATTACGATAGTAACTGTTTATGCAATCCAACGATGGTCAGCTCTAAAGAAAGAAAGAACAGATGAAATGATTGGACTGTCAGATCTCGGATGTGTCGATATGAACAATTCACAAATATGAAAATCGTAATAAAATTTTTAACCGCAACTATGTTCAAGTGCGTGTGAACCCATATATTGTTTTGATTTGAGATTCGAAAAATTCGTATTCGTGGTTTCCTCAGCTTTCTCATTCGATTTTTTATTGGTGAACAGTTCTTGCAGATGGCAAATTCTCATTTCTCCTTTCAACAAAGTCTCTGCTTTGCTGCCAATCTCTTATTTGTACGATTCAAATTGCATTCTTTTGGTTGGGCATTGATTTAAATCAAATAATGCATTTACTATTATACAGGAAGCCTCAAATTTCAGAAGTCTTGCTATTTCAAATTTAAAAATGGGTGATTCCGATGATATTCCTAGCAGCTTCATTCACAATGATGCCGCTAGCACTTGGATTACGTCCATTGCCGCTATTTGGATCGTCGTCGTAGTTAGTAGTTAAAAATGTTGGAAATTATTGCAATGTCAAAATCTGCAATTTTATGATTTACCTTATGAGATTAGATTGAGTGTGAGCGAAAGAAAACATCCTCGCTCCAGCAAACTATCGGTTTAAAAAAGAATTCGCGAAATTTTAAATTAGAAAAAAGATAAATAAAAGTCAAAATAACAAAATCGTAGATTGCCTTGACGGTCATCATCTTGTACGCGATTTGGCGCTGGTCGGTGGTGCAGAAGCAAAAATACGCTACGCATGCGGTGAAAATGACAGAACTTCCCACTACGACTCCTCCCTATCCGATTTGAATCATGATTAATCCCATGTACTTCGGTTTTTATGATAATGAGTAAAAATTGTCAAGAAATAACTGATAACGTTCGAAAATATTTCTTGAAATTTCCCCCATATTGTTGTATTTCAAAAATATGAAGAGCTTTATCTGCTATCCAATAAATATACGATCTTACTTGGCCAGCCGATATTTTTGCCATTGTAATTCACTTTTCGAATATCAAATCGAATAAATCATTAGCGCAAACTAACCGTATGGTTTGGAGTCTTTGAAATCCTTGAATGTTTCTTCCCAATAGCCGTTCTCTCGATCGGTCAAAGTCACTTTCTTCTTGTACGGTTCGACTTTCAGCAATTGCTGAGAGTTGATGGACGCAACCTGGAAATGGAAAGTTTGATTTCGATAAGGACATTTCTATTTTTCAAAGACTATTTGAGGTAAACAATTCAATTCTGTATATTTAAAGGTCATGAATGTAATCGGATTCATCATAATTATTTCAAAAATTTGTACTCCTAATGTTCACTAACCAGGATATCCTTCGAGAAGACGTCAACTCTGAATGGTGAATGGTTGACAACGATTCTGTGTCCATCCTCAGTCAAAATCTTCGTTGCTTTCGCCTCTTCTTTTGTCTTTTTGAATCTTCAAATTAGCTTTTCTTTTAGCTGTTTTTTTCAAAGAAATTCTGACTTTGTCTGTTCTGGCTCGGGATTTTTCAATGCGTCAAGTGGCTGGTATCGAGGTCTCAAAGCACCTTCATCTTCGTCGATCAATATCCTGAACGAGAATGATGAATGATGGATTTATCGTTATTGACCCGATTTCCCCTTTCTTGATAAAAGAACGCGTTCATTTCATATTCATGAATGAAAATCGTACTTAGAAGTAACATTTACTATTACCTGGCAGTAGAATCCTTCAGAATAGCAACGGTCAATCGAAGTGTTTGATCCTTGTTCTTTATCTTAGCATTCAGAGCAGTGTCATTGAATTTGATCGAGTCTTTGATGACTTCATACCCAGTTGGTTCTGTAACAGCACGCTGTCTTCTGAAAACAAGTCAATTTTTGAAGATAGAATTTGTAGAGAAAGCTGATGTATTGATAATTGAACATGTTTTTGTTTGATTTTAATGAAGAAAGATTGAAAACAACCGAATTTACAATTTTGAACCTCAAGATACGAGAATGGGAGTTGAAAATTGCATTTTGCATTTTGAGAAAATTGTTAATAACAATCTGATAAATAATTTATAATTTATATAATAATTTTGGATCTAACAAACGTTTCCAATTCGGTTCAAAGTGCAAGAGAACATTCTGATATAATGAATAATAACTTCTTTTCTGAAGATAAATAACTCACTTGCAGAAACTGGACTGGGAGCATGTTTTGAACTTTAGTCGGTCAACAGAGTTTACCAGATACAAAAGGCATAGAAATAAGAATAACCGCAACATTGCTGCACAGCAGCTTCACGAAGAAGATTACTCGATCAGAAGTTCCGATGAGTATTCAAAATGTAAAGACAAAATTCAAAGGCCGCCTTTTGAATTACACCGAGCTGAAATTGGTCAATGATAATTCGAAACTCTAGCGAAAAATGAAAATAGTAGAAAAAAATTCGCAAAATTGGAAGTTTGCATTCTTTCAAAGAGATCGATGAAAACAATGAACTGCATACATTGAAGAAGAAAGTTAATGCACGAAATTGGATGGACGGATTTTGAAGGTCGAAAGGTAAATGAATTGAAGATAGACCAAAACCTATCTCGAAAATTCTACTACTATAACTGCCAAGTAACCCAGAACTGCAACGTATATTGCAGAATGGCAAAAAGGTATGCGGGTTAGCAATGGCAAAAAAGAAGGAACACGTAGACTTGCCTATAGAGAAGATTCTAGAGGACCGAAACAACGAAGAAGCGAAGCCCTACAGCTATTGCTTGAAGAAGGAGAGGGATGAGACGCAGAGGAAGAGAGGAAGAAGACGATAGTGGAAGAGGAAAGTGAAGGACGCATACAAGAAGACAGGAAGATGGAAAGAAAAAGAGTGTGACCTGCTTTCTGAATCTGAAGAAGAGAGGGAGACATTCACAGAAACAGAGAAAGTAATGAAAACGGATCGGATCATGCTTTCTCACCTAGATTTGCCTAGATTGTAACCTTGAATCGACATCTATACCTTGAAAACAGGCTATTTTGGCATTTGCTTCATCCTCTATCCTCTTCAAGAAATATCGAATTCCTATTCAAAAAACTTTACTCACAAACCTATCGTTATGTTTTTTCTTCGCATCAGAATATTTCAATATGTCCAGTTTTTTCCAAAAATAGTATTTCCGAATACCATTTATCTATCTTGACTTCTCTTGTTTTTTTCTTCTGATTCAAAACTGCATGGATTTTTACATTTATTTCTTTATAAATGCATCTTCGAACAAAATGGAAATATAATACAGGAAAATTTCTAAAATATTCTGGCGCAATTTTCAGATCATTGTACATTTGGCATTGAAATGCGATAGGAAGAAGATCAACGAATCTCTATCGGGTCTGTGTTCCACTCGTTGATCCATCGGACGAGCGGCGCGGATTTGGCATACATTATAAGACAGAATAGGCAGAGAACGATGCCCAGCGTCCAGAATGTCGAGAAGTCGACGAATAAAGCCGAATATCGACAGCAGCCACAAGTTCGCCTGAATTGGTGGTTGAAGTTTAAAAAAATGAGCAATTTATCATATACAAGTCTAATGTGATGAGAAATTTTGGGAAATCATCAACGAAATTATTTGCAGGAACAAAATTCTGGCTTAAAATCAAGACAACTCTATTCAAAACCACAGGATCGATATTTATTCCCAAACCTGATTTCATATTTTGAGTTCAAACCTAGTTCTCCTATTCCGCAAATCGTTCATCTCTTCGTAGACAGGTTCAATTTCATACTTTCCTTTCCTGCGAGAGCCACAACAACACATTTTCTGCATACGTCTGAAAATTATGGAATTTTAAAATAGTAACAATGATTTTTATCAAATATTATCCAGTGATATTCAAGATATTATTTTAAAACCTTCTTAGTTAAAGAATATAGTAAAAGATTTTTTTAAAATTGATATGACCCAACCTACCTTGACCGACCCATTGAAGCCATCAGCGTTACCAACACTATTTCACCATAGATCAGAGCTACGAAGATGATTGAAAATAGCTTCCAGACGTCTGAATATCATTGCTGTTCTCTGAATGATGGAGATTTGGTACCGATTGAGGTAATTCCATTCGTGGCTGGCAATGATGCACTGTTCGTGTTGTAATGGAGGAGAAGCATCAGCAAGGAAGTGGTCACAATGATCGATCGAGTAATCGCCATAGGTCCAAGGAGCAATGAGAGCCAGCTAGAAATAAAGCATTTTATCAGAAAGAAATCTGATGTAAACTTACGCAATGAGCATGAAGGTAAGGGTCGGAATGAAGAACAACAGGAGAATCTTCTTGGTTTCCAACTTGAACTGGAAGATGAGTTGGAGAATCTCAGCGTCAGTGCCGTGAATTCTTGCTGAAGTTGAGTTGGCGATGACACCACGGAGAACGAGATCGCCAACTTGCTGAAGTTTTATGCTGCTAAAAATGAACAGAGATACTGTGCACTGCAATAAACTATTCAAATCCACACAAATCGTAACAGTGAAAACCAAAACGAGCGTCGTCAGTGAATCTCAGAAACTAGTAGCAACACTCCGAAAAGTTATTTGAATTCTTGTTTACCTGTGCGGAGTTTTCTGGTGCGGAATTCTGTATTATGAATAGTTTCGAGGGCAGCTTTTGCAAGACAACGACCTGGAAATGACGAATCCTTTCATGCACACTACATTTTGGTGTTAGTATTCACTTTTCACGTCTAAAAATCCTATCTATGGATCCGTCACTTCCAAGTCACAAAGCCAATACGAACCTCGGAGACTTTGATAGCAGCTTCGTTCTCCACTCCCGAGTCCCAGGAGTAGAGCATCGGAATGCCATTCGACGAGTGGCCGCCAGCCCATTGCAGCACACAAGTCGTGTTTCCGAACGGATATTTCGAGACTTGGGTCTTGCAAGGTACAGTTTGTGAAAGCCTGAATAATTGTTTTCATGTGTTTTTTACGCTGAAAACATTGATCTATTATTTGGAGAAATGTGATAGCTGTGAACATCTTGAACACGACAGAATGACAGGACGTTTCACTTTCGATGTCAATCACTAATTTCAACATGGCTCTTGACTATGAGTTCAGGCATTTATCAAGTGCATGTTCAGGGCTTGGAAAGTGAAGATCCTGATTTTCTGAGAACATGTGCATGTGCATGTGCAGAAACGACCAAAACTCATCAGATGAAAAAAAAACAGAATAGCAAACGGAATCAACATTTTCTCGACTATATCCAGGAATTGCGCGGTTCGGGAAACCTTGAGATCGAACGCAAACAAATCTTCGGACACCCTAACCGAAGCGAGAAATACTATTGAAAATCTAGAACCAGCCGAACCGAACCGCACACATCCCTTGTTATATCTATATTTCCCATAAATTCAATTGCTATGGAAATTGTCGCACTTTTCGCTGTGCAGAATCATTCCTCCACTGGACATTGAAATAGCAATGCTTTGCTTATCGCGATGAACGTCGTCGGCATTGATGAATGTGATATCGGGAGTCCACAACTCATTTCGCAATCGTGCTGAAAGTTCACCCTTCATAGGAAAGGAAGAACGAAAATTTTCTACAAATTTCAAGTTCGCTGTTGCAGGGATCCATATTTTCGAAGGCCAATGCTGTATTCTAAAAACTATTGAATCTTCGCTGACTTATTTGATCAACTACCTTCCATTGGCGAATGATATTGGCCCGAAGTTTCAATGAACTTGAATGTGGGACAATATGGAAAGATAGCAGCTCCATACCAACGCTCACTGGCGTTTCTTCTGAAATATGAAATGTTGGAACAAAATTCTTCGGCCACAGTTGAAAAATCGTATGATTTTGATATAAAATAAAGCCTAATGAAAATCAAATTTGTACCATTAGGAGGCTTTCCAAGATCAGAGTTTCTTTCCAATGCTTCAAGGACTTCTTCATCTGTTCGACAACCTTCAGCTATCAGGAATATTGATATCAACAGTGCGAAGAACAAGCTACATTTCTGCTTACTCATTCTGAAATGCCTTCATAAATAGTCGCATCGAAACATTGATTTTTGAAAGAATCATAACAAAAATTTTTAGCACATACATAAGCGATTGAGAAAAAGTTAGAACAATGTCGGCGCGGGCCAATAATTTGTGGCAGCGGTAAATTGGTCATATTAGTAGAGCGAGAGATTCTCCATCTCTTCCCCCATTCCACTCCCATACATTTCAGCCGGTGATTCTGTCCGCGTATTTTCGCGATTCGACCTCCGCGTTTTCACCGCTTGTCTCATCGTCTCTCTGCTGGAGTGCAGCGGGGCAGAGCGCGTAGCGGCAAACGAGTTCTCAAAATAATCGAGAGAAACCCTCCCACCAAGTCCGTTCGCTCGAATTCGAATTTCTCTCGGATGACATTCCTAGCGATGTTCACAATTATCATACGAATTATCGCGATTCTTCACTAGACGATCATAACCGGCATTTGTATTGTTAGTCTTCATCAAACTATAAGTCAAGAGTTGTTTCGAAAGCGACTTATCTAGAATACGGGACGCCTATCACAACAACTCCCAATTGATCATCGCCTATCATTCGTGAAGAAGAACGAAATGTTCTGTTGTGAAAAAGCAAAAACCGTGCAGGAAATTGCAGACAACATTGATTTGGTGATTCAATTTCTCTCCAATTCATTTTGCTGCTTTCTCATAAACACGTACGGCAAATTAGATTTACGTTTATCAACTGCGGAAGAAAATCGCATCACATCGATTTTTCTTTATTTTAGAATTTTTGCAGGCAGGAAATGACTGCATGACAGCCGAATTTCATGCAGCGTGTTTATTTCAGCATAAGTCTTTGACGATGAATTTTATTCAACATTGAAGATCTATTCCCATTCGAAGTTTTCAAACTTTTTGATAATTCTTTTGAAATCTGTGGAATGCACAATAGTTCTGGCCAGAAATCTAAAATCAGCTATCTTGGTATTTTTTGCTATAAGTCTTAATGATCAGACCTAGGCATGAGAGCAGTTATCAAAATTATGCTCATGACAGCGTAAAAGTTGAAATGTGACATCGCATCGGAAAATACCGATGTTGGAGTATCCTTTACCCACCCTAAAATCGCTAACCTATCTAAATAATATAAATTAGGGTATTTTTATTTGATTGGTACAGAAATAAATTAATGACTGGGCACGAAACTATTCGAACTCGAAATTTCATAAATAGTTGATGAAAACAGATTCTGAGATCCTGGCATTTCGAAAGAAAGGTTGAAACAGAACTTAATCGCAACCTTAACATTACCCTTGCAAACAAATAATCAGCTAAAAATGTACTTTTATTTAAATCAAAAAGTCAATTACCTGGCTCAACGAATCGACAATAGAGTCCGAAGTAGGTGAAATGAAGAACCAAGAAGAAGAGGAACTGGAGGACGAGAGGCAGGTGCTAAACGAGATGATGAACATGAGAATCCTCTAGACTTGTTTCAAACAACAGGCAGTCCGAGTCGGACTTATTTCCCTATTTTCATGCTCTTCTGCTCGCATTTCTTCATTCGTCTTCATTACCTCTCGACGAGCTAAGATCCGCGAGTATCGCATTTCAAAAATAAAATCAAACGAACTGCGAACGTCAACGCGCACGCTTTCCGTCTCTGCGCCGAGAGAGTTGCCATGCTGCGTCGAGACTTGTCGCTTTACATTCCCACAACAAATCACACGACTCAACGACAGGCTCCGCATCGATTGAAACTGATGGCACAAGGCTGAGGACTGGGACTGAAACGCGCCGGAAATGATCGAAAAATTGCTGCAGGAACAAAGCGATTTAACAAAAAGTGACAGGTAAAGGTTTCAAAGTTGAAACTTTGACGAGATTTTCGCATGTTTATTCGAAAAAATCTCTGAATTGTGTGTTGCAAGGTTGCTTTGGCAAAGAGCATAGATGCTGGTTGTTATCGAAAAATAAACGCCAAATCACATCGCGTGGACTTCTCTTCAAGTAAAAAAAATCTCGAAATTTCACTCCACACCTCGCTGCCAACAAGGACGACAAAGAGTCTATTAGCCAAACCGAAGAACTCACCCAATATCGAACTTCCAAAGCCAAATGTCCAATATTGGCCAGCAACATGCCCGTGGCTAAATAATATCCGAGGAACCACAGGTTCATAAACGAATCGTGCAGGGTGAAATAGCAAATGAAGAAAACGCATGCTGCTTGCCAAATTCCATCGGCGACATTAATAAAGAATAGCCAAACCGTATAGAGTTTGCTCTGAAGAAGATGTTTTCTTTCTGAAGAGCGAGTATTTTACTTCACGCCCCTCGGAGTACAATTCTGGTGTATTCAGAAGAAAGTCTTTGTGATAGCACTGATCTAGCACGCCAACAATAATGGGTTGAAAGCTGAAAAATCGGTTATAGTCCATTTTAGAGGTAGAAAATAACCTCGTCAAAACTATTGGGTATATCATTGAGAATGTTGGATCATTATCCATCGTTCCAGAATAGCCATCAAAGAATTGGAAGAAAAACAGAATGAAGGTGCAGTTCTTCAAAAGATCTTCGAAAATTTATGATATTTATGATTTAAATCGCCTACAGTATTTTTGTAGAAGAAATAAAGGAAGACAAGAGATAGTCGATCATAGCACCAATGTCCATGCACCAGCAGAAGGTTGACCAAATATCGAAATCTCGCGATAACAAAATCGCTAGCTATGGCAGCCTAGCACTTTTTTCTCGAACACTCGTTCAACATTCAAAACTAACCTGCATTCCTTCTTTTCCAATAACTCCAATACCGACATGAGCAGCTTGAAGCATTGGGACGTCGTTGTTTCCGTCACCGATGGCAAGCACCGTTCCCTATTTGAGGATAAATGAATCATGGCATCAGAAAGATGAATGTACTGAGGGTAAAGTTTTGTATAATGACGGCAAGATATCAATCAAATCTCATTGTGTTTCTTCAGAAAATGCTATCAATTTTCTAGTATGTAATTGACATAATCTGTTTTCTTTTCAGTTGCATACCTTTGAATATTTCTTGACTGCACTGACAACGGATGCCTTCTCAGATGGAGTCATTCGGTAGCAGAGGACTGACTGATGTGACCTAACGAGAAATGTAGCAGATGATAAAATCACAGACTGACTTTGATAGGAGAAAGTTCACGCTGCTCTGCTCACCATTCACCAGTGCTCTCAATGCTTCTGGAGATAGAATCACATTGCAAGAAAAGTTCTGCCATTTTGGCACATTTTCGAAATCGATTTCTCTCTCGATCCTAATAGTCTGCAGGTCGGCATCGAATAAACCACAAGAATGAGCAATGTTCTCTGCTGTTTCGAGCTTGTCGCCCGTGATTATCCAAATTTGAATGCCAGCCTTTCGCAAATCAGAAAGAGCATCTTTCACTCCATCCTGAACAGTGGTACTTTCAGCTTATTTTCTTCTTCAAAGCTGTGTTCATACCTGTAGCCTATCTTCAATACCAGTGACTCCAAGCAAATTAAAGCCCTTTTCAAAATCATCGAAGAGTTCTGATAACAATCTCTCCCGTTCATGGGACCAATTATTCTCGATGTTATTTTTCTTCACGAGAAAATCGTCCAGTTCTAATTTTGATATTTTCTTCACGCCAAAACAGAGCACACGTAATCCTTCATTGGCGTATTGATTGATATGACTTTGAATGGTCTTTGTAATCGCAGTATTGTCATCGACTAATCTATGCATTGTTGATTATTTGTCGACTCGTAAGATCACCTATTCATTATGGCCGAATCAGCGCCTTTCGTCAGCATCAGAAAGCCGTCAGGATCTGAGTCGATGATCACCGACATTCGCTTTCGTTGAGAGTCAAATGGTAAAGTCATAATTTTTCGTATTCTGAAGACAAAAAAGCATAAGCGTCTCTAAATATCTGATGACTAACTTCATCAGTTGCCCATTTGGAAACGAGACTGTTGTCGAGTCGATCTCTTGAACTGCCATTGAGTATCCAAGCGATGCCAGTGCTGAAAATTCTAAATTTGAAAACGAGTTGCCCTCGAAATCACCATTCAGAAGAGCGAGCTCGTCCGGGCTCTCAGCTTCATAGTTTCCATCGTGAAGAATTACGGAATTATTTAGAAGGATGTTCAAGATGAAATTGTGGATTAAGTCTCCATGATTCATTTCGCAGTTCTCTAATTCATGCTTCAGAGTATCTGACTCAAAATTCTAAATAAAATCAAATAAAGACTATTGAACAAAACCTTCAAACATATGAAATCCCTTCAAAGCCGATCTTCTTCGCGATCATAACGTTTTCAGTCAAAGTTCCTGTTTTATCCGACATGATATGAGTGACTTGACCTAGCTCCTCTGGGATGCTGAGTGAACGACAATCAATGGGTTGGTCCTAAAATTCTAGACCTTCCAAATTATTGTAAGTCATCATACCGTTTCTTCATCATACATCTCTAAATCGTGCTCGATGAGTCGAATTTGCAGTCCTTTCACGATTTCAATCGTGATGTAGAGCGCGATTGGCACGATGACTTGGTAGCAAATGATAAAGGAACCGATGCTCAGAAATCCTGCAGCTAAAGGCTTTGGAGCGTTTCTTACAACGAATGGAGTCTGAATTCAATTTAAAATAGGAAGTGGGTTCGTTTGAAAATAAAACCTTTTCAATCGGATGATTCTTTATCCAGAATCCGTATGGAACAGCGCCACAAACTACCATGATTACAAGGATAACGATACTGATAACGATGTATAGATTCGTCTGCCTCTCGATTTTCGAAACTTTACGTGGAGCCCGGTGACTGTTCAGCATGACTTTTGTTTCATAACCTGAACTCCCAATTCCTTGAGAGTAATTGTTCAAAGCCACCTGCCTGCATAAATGACGATAGCTTCTACAAAATCAGTGTTCTTTAGACGACTACCACGAAGAAGCATGTTCTCTTTAGATATTGGATCATAGAGTCCTAGAAATGTAGTTAATCTCAAGAAAATCATTATGGCTACCAAATTCATATTCAATCTTCGCGTGAATCGTGTAGATGGACTTGTCTGGAGTTTCGCAGATGACCGAATCTTTGAACTCACTGGGCGAAAATTGATCGCTTTTCGAGAATTTCTCGTATCTCGACAAGACACATCGTCGCTTCAAATTACTTTCACCGTCCAAATTGCTCGTCTCGACAAAGCAAATACCGGATTCTTTCGAGCTTCTGGAAAATTTGCGGAAAATTTTCCAAGTTGATAGAATTTACCTAATAATTAGTGCGTCAGCTGGTATCAACTCATCGTTCTCAATGCGTATGAAATCGCCAACCAAAATTTGATCCCATTTTGAGTCCTCGTAGGAATTAGTTGCTCTACGAGAATTTGCTTTATCATTTCTCATAATCAGGAATTAAACCTACCCATTCCAAATTCGACACTTTTGCCTGTTAATTTTCTTATCTCGAGACCACCTTCGCAGATCTTCAATCCCATCTTTGATCAGGGTCACAAGCAAGACGATAATCAATGGAATGAACGACATTTCTTGAAGATATTACCATGGGAATCCCTGCTTTATATGGTCTTACCTGGCGGAGTTACGGCAAAAATCGGAAATAAATTCAGAATTGCAATTCCAAGGAAATAAATATTAGCATATTTCCTTGTCATTTGATAGAAAATGTTCAACGGAATAAAAGTTAAGGGAGTATATTGCGTCGTAGAAATTGCATTCGAGTAATGCGGATATGCACTTGCTAGTTTTGATCGAGAAATTGTGTTTTGGCAGTTAGGCCGGATGGTCCTTTGTCTAAATTATTATCTTTTCAGAAATCACAAAATTTGAATTCTTACCTATCCTTTTCCTCATTTTTATTCCAAAACATAATCTGCTTTCAAATGAATAGACAATAAAAATTGATTTGTTAGTAAGTAAAACCTAATCTTTCCGAATTGAATGGAATTCATTCGTGCATATGCCAAACGTGGTGGCTGATAAGAAACAGTTGGCAATTTTAATGACCGAAAACGAAAAGTTACTTGCAAACTTGATTTTCATGAGATAAACAATTGAAAACAAAAATTTTACAAAATTTTGATCCACAGCTAAAAATTCTTCAACTTTCCCAATAAATATGCCTTTCTTATCATTTTCGTTTAATTATCTAGCATTTCATATAAATAAAGAATAAAACTAATTAAGCATATTTTCCGACCAGTACACCAGACATTTCACGTCATAAATTCATTCCCCTAAATTTCATTGTGGAAAATTAAGCCATAAAAATTAACCTAATAACTGTAAATTAATTCTCATTGAGAGTGGAAAATAGCATATAATAATTCAATGGGAGACGTGATAGACTTCAATTGACAAGATAGTTCCGATAACTTTTATTTCAAAATTAGGCACATATTTAATAAATGAGCCGACTCATTTGCAAGTGACTAACTTCATGTAGTACTTTGTTGAGTTGCATAATGATTTCTTTTTGGAATCTGAAATAGTTAACAATATACATATTCAGTCGTTATTTTCATCATCCGTATCACGATGAAAAACTTTATCCGAGTAACTTGTTCACTTGGATCATTTTTCTACAGGTGTAGAGAAAAGTCACGCTACTCGCAAAGTTAGTAACTTTGAACATACATTATTTCGTGCACTCCTTCATCCTGATAAATATTAAAATACATCTTTTTTCTACTGTAAAAATTCAGATTAGATTAGAAAAATTAGACCTTTAATTCCTTTATATAAGTTTCTCTATATTTTTAAAACGCCATGAAATCTTTGATGCTGCACTATTGCCTAGAACTTATCGTATGTCAATTCATGCGAGAATAAGTCATTTTCCGAATTTTGATGCATTATATTTTATCAGCATTATCAAATCATCTTAGTAAAAATTCAGATTATTTAGTCATAGACTATTTTTTATATTTTATAAAATTTATTAAATATCGAATTATCAGTGTCACAAATTAACCAATTAATATTTACATCGTCATAATCATAATTGCAAATCATTTATATTAATTTTTAATTCAATACGTAATAATTAATTCCTCGTTTTTAAGTTCAATTACTCTCTAGCAAATTCGATATTATTTAATGCATTTTCTGTAAATAATCCGCCAATTATATTCGAATTCATAAGTACGAATTCTTGCAGTAGTTCTTATTTGTATTCTTAAACAGATTGAGAATATTTTTCCTAGTTATACAGTATAGTTTTCTTAAAAAATTCAAACAATTTACTTTTTAGAATTCTAAAATCACGTATCTTTAGTCTGACTACATTCTTCTTTTCAATTTCAAAAATCATAGAATTTTTCCTTTCAATATCAATATTTTTGGGAAATAGAATTGTTTTGGATATTCGTTTTTTTCCGCCAAATTTACTTGTTTATTTTAGTCAGAAATGCCGAATTTATCAATGAACGAAGCTGGAAACGAGATCAAGGGGCATGAAACATTCCATATCCTTCAAACGGTATGAAAAAGTTAGAATATCTTTTCACCATAAAATTTCAGACCTCTTCGATACTCGCAATAATTATGAACGCATTTTCCTTCTGCATCATCAAGCGCTATTCGAGGCCTGAATTTGGAAATTACAAATATTTGATGATGATTTTCGCCATTTTTGGAATCTATTATGCCTTCATTGAGATTCTGACTCTACCTGTGAGTTAAAAAACAAAAAAACTAATTTTGTAAAAATAAATATTTTTTTTTCTAATTTATCGAACTACGATTATCCAAATTTTGGCTTAAAATATAAATTGAAATTAAAGATCTTCATCACAGTTCAGTTGTAATGATATTTTACACTTGATTTGATTTACATGTCTAAATTGTAAAAGTTCATTTTTGTGTGGAAAAGAATAAATGCATTAGAATAAAGATTCTCAACTATCGGTTCATAAATAAATCGTTTGAAACTCAGAGCCTCTTTGACTGGGGACATACGAAGGGATTTTTTCCGACATCGTTCATCCGCCGTACCAAGTATGCTTCTGCAATTGGATGTCTTTATCCGTCGGCTTATGCCATGAGTTTGGTCGTTATTGCTGTGCACTTCATCTATCGGTACTTTGCGATATGCAGGTATGAAATATGGTTCAACGAAATTGCAATCCTGAGCTCATCCGCAATCAAATTATCATTCCCTTAAATTCTTTCATGAAAAATGATTTTTCGTTGTCCCAAAAATAATCATTCTATTGAAACCCATTTCCAGAATTCAATGGCTCTACTGGTTCAACTTCCCACATTGCCTGATTTGGGTGGTGATCTTCATCATTTATTCCGTGAACTACTGGGCATCAGTCTACTTCGGATATCATGCAGATCAACCTACCATAGATTCACTGCGAGAGTGAGTTCTTTCTTGCAATATCTTCTACTTTAATTGAAATATTTTAGGCCCCTCTATCACGAATATGGAATAGACATTGATAATATCGATCTAATGGCGACGATGTATTTTGTAGGTGATTTTGAGAATAATGCAACTTCAGAAGAAAGAAATGGAGCTCACCTGAAAAACAGGAAAAATTTGCTTGTTTACAAATATTTTCCATATTCCCTTTTCTCGATGCCGTTTTATTGACCGATTCTGACCTTCTCACTTGTCAAAATTCCAAAAATATACCTTTCAGGTCACAACTCCTGATGGATTAGTTCCACGATGGAAAGACCTGGCTGTCTGTATCGACATGCTGTTCCTGGTTGCAATCGTTCTGACGGTCATCATCTTCTTCTGCATCAGGATTCAAACGGCTCTGAGAAACAATATCGTAATGAGTGCAAAGACAAAACGCCTTCAAACGCAACTTTTCAAGGCATTGTTCTGTCAGGTAGGAAATTTGCGCAGGAACGCAAAGAGGAAGGGTTCTTGGGGTAAAATTCCAGTGATATTCAAAAAATAATAGCCTCAAATGACACTTTGAACTTGAATACCAATCATTTTCCTTCATCCGAAAGAAAATTCTCACAAAATTTAGACAATCGTTCCGATCGCTACTGGCTTCGGACCAGTTTCAGTCTTTTATTTCGCGCCTCTTGTCGGATGGAATCTGGGAAAATACACGAATCTCATCAGCGTGGTTTGTGTAAAACTAATTGTTCAAAAATGCTGAATCATTTTAGATACTCTCATTCTACCCTCTTTGCGATCCAATTGTCGTTTTGATGATGATTGCAGGTAAATGAAATGTTCAATTCTGGAATGATCCGATGAAAAAGTTGAGAAAGAAATGCTAGAACTGAGAAATGGAAATTAAAGTCTGCCATTTTATAATGCGAAAAATAGTTTCTCTTTGAAACCTAACTATTTTGTACAACAACTACCCCCTTGAATTTCAGATTATCGTCGAGCGATCTATCGAATGATGACTTGCCAGAGAGCCACTCGAAGGGTTTCGTCAACTGGCAATACATCGAATCGAGTTGATCACTCTTTGTCAAAATCGTGAAATCACATATCGTTTTGGTAGAAATCTTCTGCACTACATTGAGCATAAATCAGTGAAGGAATGCATAACAAAATCACAAGAAGATGAATAACCCTCATTTTTCAAAATTGTTACCTAAATCAATTCATACATGCAAAAGTTAGAAAGCTGATATCGTTTATAGTAGTCGTGTTTGTTAAAGATTTCGTCTTATATATAAGTTGTACTTCTTTCTCAACTACATTATTTTATCGATAAAATTAGTGCTTTTATTGTTACTCGTTTTAATCTGATTATCATAGAAGCAGGTATTCATTAAAGTTCACACAATTTTATCTTTTCTAATCTCTATAATTGAACCGCCCAATGATAGAACGTACTTTTTCGCTTAAGAGACAAATTATGAGTGATAAGAGCAATGAAAATTAGGAACGGTGAAATCTTTCAACGTACTGATAAATGATTATTGATCAAGATAAATTCCAAAGTTATCAATCCGATTAATCACTGCGAAAATGCTTAGCTCATTATGATAAATGCCAAATCCGTTAACTTGCATCGATATTTGTTCGATTCTTATGTCATTCTCAATGACTCCATACCTTCTCAAATATTCTGCAATCTATCTATTCAAATTGTACCAATCGCTGTACTAGTTTGAACTCAGAATAAGCACTATCAAATTAGAAACGAATTTTTGACAGTTCTGTCTCTATCGCCTCTGTCCTGCTCACACAAAGAGGTGTCAATCAACGTGCATTGTCTCACTATGCCTGAGGACATGTCAAGTTGCATCGAATTGCATTATTAGAGAGAATAAGGGCTCATTTGAGACCCTCTCAGACATACTCGTATGGCCCAATTGGATGTGTGACCACCAAAGAAGGCGTCCGCCTACGGTCCAGGGTTACGGCCCTCAGGAAGCGGAAGATTCTAGATTCGAATTCTAGTACGGGTAGTATTTTTGGCAAAATTCCGATAATTTATATTTTTGCAAAATAAAAACTGTATTATGTACGGAGTAGTGGAAACACGGATCAGATTATGAGAGACGATGTTTTATGGGTCCTCAATTCTTGAAAACATAAATGATGATACGGATTAGGTGACTGTTACCAATAACGAGCAGAATGCCGCATAACAAAATTTATAAAATTCTACAGAATATGTAGATCCTTCAGCTGATCAGTATGCTTTATCATGTAAAACAGATTCTTTGCTTAGAAAAATTATCTTATTACTTGTCGCGTTTTGAGATGGTTTTTTTTATCGATTTTGTACTTGAAGAATGATCCAGCCATGAGTATGGTTGTTCAGTGTCTCTTTATTGGAAAAGGAGATAATAAAGATAAAATGTTTTAGAAAATTTTTAAAAAATGCACGATAAAATAAGAATATCTGTAAATGACGGTATGATTTTGTCTAGATAATAGCTAACTTCTTTCATAAATATATTATTTATTGGTAACAAAGGTGCGCAAATTTCAAATTCGAAAATTTTCAAATCTAAACTTTATTCGTTATTGATTGACAAGGTTCGCGCATATGTATCGAGATTTGAATCTCATCCAGTGGTCAATTTTATTTCACTCTATGGAATAATGCGTTTCTAGCAAATCTTCCCTTGCATTTTCCAATTTTTTCTTCTCAAAAACTGTCAAATCGTGTGAGCCATCATCATTCTCTTTCCTTCAAAATCTACAAATTCTTCACTCGAGAATTTCCCTTATGTTTTGGATCTCAACCACTCACAAACGTGTTAGATTTGAATGTCAACTACTGGTAAAATCTGCTGGCGAATCATTGCCTGTCCCTTTTATAACCCTCAAAATTCTCAACAAAAAAAAACTCTTAACTTACGCTTCTGCCAATGTTTTAGACTTTATCTCGTACTAATGTCCAACAATAAGCATCAATTATTTCTCTATATCTCGAAATGTTTTCGAAATCGTCGGTGCCTTTGTTAAAGTCTTTGTTTCCCTTATCCCTTAAGTGTAAGATCATTCTCATTCTCTCACATTTTACAGTCTCAACTTTGTTTATCTCAATGAGGTGAACTGACCAAGCGGGAGATAAAGAGGGGCCAGAAAAGCAAAAACCCTTTCGAATATTCACGAAGTGGGTAGAGCCAACGAGTGGCATTGTCGATTAGAAAGAAAGTGGAGCTTTGTTTTTAGGCCAGAAAGGGGAAGATGCGATATTTCTCTTATCTCTCTTATAGGCTCTCTCTATTTCTTCTCTTGCACGAAAGCATAACATAGTGAGAAGCGGTTGTCGAGATTCATGTTCTTTCCAATCGATCGACAATATAGCAACTATATCTCTTTCTAACAGGGCTGGAACCCAAATGCGTTTTATCATGACGATAAAACGAAAAATAACATGATAAAACGTGTTTGGATCCCAGCCCAAATTTAAACTGCAAATTTTTTTCCAATTTAGCTGAATGGTTTCCATTGGAATCGACTTGGGAACTACGTATTCCTGTGTTGCAGTCATAGAAGATGACAAACCAACGGCCGTTCAAAGTGATGATGGTTTGTTGAAGTTATTTCAGTCGAAGAACAAAATAACTACTCTTTAGGCAAGTACACCATTCCTTCTGTGGTTGCATTTTGCGATAATGAAATTCTGGTAGGGAATCCTGCATTGGAGTGCAATACAGAGCTGTCCAATATAGTCTATGGTGATTTTTGGTGAGACTTTTCCGAAAATGATATCTTTTAGATTCGAAGCGTCTAATCGGATGGCCTATTTTGAACGACTTA